>CAUDMG010000831.1:215000-227500 GCA_958450375.1 Homarus gammarus
CAACAAATGGACGGTACTATCAACAAATGGACGGCACTATCAACAAATCGACGGTACTATCGCCAACGCACACATACCTCGTCTCTCACAATGACCATCTCTTCCTCACTGACACACTTGACTTAACCCTCACTGCTGCTCCTCCTGTCCCTCCCTACTCCCCTTCTCACCCTGAGGAGAAGAGAGTAAGAAGCCCTTGTGTGGCCATCTTCCCCCTCCAGGCCAGCCCCGGGGCGGTAACCCGAGTGAGGGACCCCCACCTACACCTGTAATAATAGTGGTCACCTTCACCTGTAATAATAGTGGCCACCTTCACCTGTACTACTAGTGGCCACCTACACCTGTACTACTAGTGGGCCAGCTACACCTGTAATCCTTGTGGCCACCTACACCTGTAATCCTTGTGGCCACCTACACCTGTAATCCTTGTGGCCAGCTACACCTGTAATCCTTGTGGCCACCTTCACCGTCCTGCTACACACACACCTCACCCTCCGTCAGTAGTAACACTTGGTTGTCAACTCACCTGCAAGAGAGAAGAGAAATATGTCAATACAATGATGTTATTAACACAGTGAACACACCAACCTAACCTAACCTGACCAACCTCACCCAACCCACCAACCTAACCTAACCTGACCAACCTCACCCAACCTGACCAACCTCACCCAACCCACCAACCTAACCTAACCCGAGGTCTGGTAATCTTTGTGTTATCGGTACTAAGGCTTCTGAGTTGACACGATACCCAGAAACTACTTAAGTGTACAGGGAATTTTGTCCCCAACTGTACAACACAACACCAGGGGGAGGGGGGAGGGGGAGGTTGGGTTAGGTTAGGTTAAAGAGGAAGGAGTTTTACTATTGTTACCGCTGATGAACATTAATACACGGCCACAAACACTTGTCAGACCTTGTTTGTTCTGCCACAGGTTTTGTTTACAATGTTGTTTATAAACTCTCCCGGTGATGACGTAAACAAGTAAACAATGTCATAGTGGAACAACATAATTAACCTGGTGGAGTACGATGATTTAAATCACTTGAGAAATTGAGTACAATGACTTGATGCTTAACCTGACAGTCTGGCAGTCACGCCCTCACGCCTGACAACCACGCCCTCACACATGACAGTCACGCCTTCACACATGAGTCACGCCCTCACACGAGTCTGACAGTCACACATGACAGTCACGCCTTCACACATGACAGTCACGCCCTCACCACTGACTGACACTCTTCTTTACACTAAGTGGCGGCCTTCATCACAACTGCTGACGATGACCAAACTGACAAAATTCTCCTCACAACCACAACTACCACCGCCCGCCCGTCTACCACCGCCCGCCCGTCTACCACTCATACAATCAACTGCTGCTGCCCCACCTCATGCCACGTCCCGTCAACTGCTGCCTCACCTCAACTGCAGCCTCACCTCAACTGCAGCCCCACCTCAATGCCACGCCACGTCAACTGAAGTTTTATTTTTTCGTGTCCAAAGCGGGTAGGAAGGAAGGCGGGTGAGGGAGGAAGGAAGGCGGGTGAGGGAGGGAGGGAGGGAGGGAGGGAGGCCACTCATGGAGAAGACCAAGAATGATAATGTTGATAAATCTTGAGTCGATGAAGAAACCCCCCCCCCCCTTCCCCCCACACACAGGTTCGACAGGTGCATGGTGGGGGAGGAGGGAGGGAAGACAGACAATAACACACCATCTTGAGGTGAGGTGTAGCGTCTACCAACCATCGCCCACCTCCTCCTCCTCCTTCATCTTGCTTAAAAAATACAAGCATTTTCTCACGAGGCGGATTGATGACGTCACCACAACAGAAAGACACAAACTTCTGCACAACTCACGACCGTAACTCCCTCACAACTCACGACCGTAACTCCCTCACAACTCACGACCGTAACTCCCTCACAACTCACAAATGTTACTCCCTCACAACTCACGACTGTATTTCCTTCACAACTCACGACCGTAACTCCCTCACAACTCACGACCGTAACTCCCTCACAACTCACAAATGTTACTCCCTCACAACTCACAAATGTTACTCCCTCACAACTCACGACCGTAACTCCCTCACAACTCACAAATGTTACTCCCTCACAACTCACAAATGTTACTCCCTCACAACTCACAAATGTTACTCCCTCACAACTCACGACCGTAACTCCTTCACAACCATAAGCTTTTATTCTTGAACAAAAACAGTCATTTTTACAGCTCTGGGTCCATAAGTGTACTACCTGCGAACCTACTTACCTGGAGTATCACTTAATCTGCCGCTGTGTCCACCTGACGCCAATATTACCTGGACATCTGGCCTGTACTTGAGGGTCATATGAGTGACTAGTCTTCAGGGGCGTGTGTGGTGAGCAGGTAGGGTCAAGGGCAGTCAACATCTGGGGCGTGAGTGACGCAAGTTAACTCTCTGTCCGTCCCTCTCTCCCTGTGGTAGTACCCGGGTAGGCTGACAAGGTAGGGGGAGTCGCGTGGTGGAGGGTACCAGTGACCAAGACGCAGGTGGTGCAGCAACAATGACTTGTTTAAAACGTGCGTTGACACAGAGCGTCGGATGATGTATTGAGACAATACCGACTCACTCCTTCATTACCCCCCCCCCCCCCCCCCGACACTGAACTAGTCCATTCAGTAATATCTTAAACCCTTGACGACGATGACTTCATAATTACCTCCAATATAATAATTTCATCTTTTCAGTTCAGTAATTCAGTCGGAGTAATTACATGGATTATATAAATATTATATAATACAAAATAAAATTACACTAAATAGATAATAGAAAGATAATCCCCTTTAAGTACACGACTCTTGACCTAATGTAACCTAACCTGACCTATGTAACCTAACCTGACCTAATCTAACCTGACCTATGTAACCTAACCTGACCTATGTAACCTAACCTGACCCAATCTAACCTGACCTATGTAACCTGACCTAATCTAACCTGACCTAACCTGACCTGACCTAATCTAACCTGACCAAACCTAACCTGATCTGATCTAATGTAACCTAGCCTGACCTAATCTAACATGACCTGACCTAATCTAACCTGACCAAACCTAACCTGACCAAACCTAACCTGACCAAAACTAACCTGACCAAACCTAACCTGACCTAATTTAACCTGACCTAATCTAACCTGACCAAACCTAACCTGACCAAAACTAACCTGACCAAACCTAACCTGACCAAACCTAACCTAACCTAACCTGACCTAATGTAACCTGACCTAATGTAACCTGACCAAACCTAACCTAACCTGACCTAATCTAACCTGACCAAACCTGACCTGACCTAATGTAACCTAACCTGACCTAATCTATCCTAACCTATCCAAGGATAACATTTCAATGACGACACACACACAGTACAGTACAGTAGTGGGCGTTGCTGTATGTACGACCTTGAAGCTGGTGCGTGACTCCTCTGCTTAATTAGCTAACCATCTGCTTATTATATATTCATAACAACTTGGTTAGCAGATAGATAGATAGATAGATAGATAGATAGATAGATACATACATACAGCACATACACAGACAGTGCAGGTATATAAACAATGTACATAGACAGTGCAGGTATATAAACTATTATAAATAGAAAATCAATTCCACCAAGGAGATAACAAAGCCGCCCTGTGTTTATAATAGACCCGATAAATGGTGATCACACACACACACACACACACACACACACACACACACACACACACACCCCTTTACACTATAGGGATTAAGACGCAACATTAAGTGAAACCTGACGCGATAATGGTGAGACAGACAGACACAGACACCACACTTGAGGACTTTCGGTAGAGATAAAATCATATGTGTCCCCTTGAGTACGATGTTGATGCCTTGAGTACAGTGAAATAACCCAATGAGTGAGATATAATAACCCACTGAGTACGAGAATTTAACCCCTTGAATACGAGGACTTAACCCCTTGAGTCTTGAGCAGTAAGACGCCATGGATTATAGTTTTTAAAATTATGACGCCAATATCTACCACTCTTCACATTATGACGTCATAGTTGTTATAAATGTGCTGCGATAGTTTAGTTTACAATGGAACCAAACATTACTCCACAGTCTCAACACCCGCTATGTGCTTCCACCTGGTGGCTCTCTGTCTGTCTAGAGAGAGAGAGAGATGCTCTTAAAGGTATATGTAAATCTCACTTGCTCATGCAAAGTAGGGCAGGGCAGGGCTTGGCAGGGCAGGGCAGGGCAGGGCTTGGCTTGGCAGGGCAGGGCAGGGCAGGGCAGGGCAGGGCAGGGCAAGACTATAACATGACCTAGCCAGCCACCACACAGGTACCGTTAAGTACTGTGGTCGTACAGGCGGTGGGCCGCCACACCAAGGCTGAATACCTGAGAGGTGGCGACGAGCCACTTACAGCGGCTAGTTTATTGTGCACCCCATACTCATCCTGTGAGCGGTAGCGCAAAAGGATTACAGAGTAGAGGTAACAAAGAGTCAGTATAACTAACCCCCGTGGGCAGAATATTATGGCATTGAATGTTACAGAGTATTTCAAATAAATTCTTGGTTTAGTTCTATACATAGAGGGAAACTTTGGTAACTTATTACCAACTGCGTGAGTACAGGAGTGTGAGGCAGTATGTCTGGCCGCATTTGCGTGAGAAGTATTGAAGCACATTGTGGGTTGGGTTCTATACATGGGAACTGATATGGCTACTAGGTGAAAAAAAATGGATACAATCTTAATATGTCGGCTACCTTGCCATTAGAGATGAAGTGTTGTGCCATTTGACACACAGTGTGCTTGGACCTGTCCCTAAAAGGTTCTATCTTCACACAGTCGAGGACGTAGTGTTCAAGTGTGTGGCCATATGTCTGGCCACACACTTTACATCTAGTCTTGTTCACATCTGCTTGAGGGATATACTGCTGGAGGTACTCATATCCTTACCTTAGTCTAGCGGTTACAACATCTTGTAATCTTGTTACTTGCTCCATATACTGTACATGTTATATTTTATATATTTCTTCATGGTAAACAATGATTGACTAGTGCCTGTTTGCACTTGTCTGCTTGCGTCAAATTCATAACAAGTTATTTCCTAATTACAGTTTTAAGGGTTCTTTCTGACAGACCCAGATTGTATTCAACAGTGTCTTTGTTGGACGTGAGTTTGGCGAGGGCATCAACTCCGTCACGTTCTGTGAGGCCTGTGTGAGAGGGGATCCACAACAGCTTCATCTTGACACCCCGGTCAACAAAGTACGCATATTTGTGTCTGGCTTCAGAGACATGAGCGTGACAACTTGAGTTGAGCGTGTCAAGGGCATGTAGTGAGGATAGAGAGTCGGTGATGATGAGACAGATCAGTGATAACGGTTTCAATAAATTTAATGGCTGAGTATGGCAACTAATTCAGTCTGTGGAGTGGAGACCCAGTTATTAATTCTAACTCCTTTTTCTATTGCATTACCGTTAGGTTGAGTCACAACGATAGCACTTCCAGCCCTCCCACAGGCGCTGTTAAGAGACCCATCAGTGGTGGATAGTGTAGTGTGGTTTGGTGCGTTGTATAGTGTGGTGTGTTGTATAGTGTGTGGTGAGGTAGAGCAGGAACACACCACAGCTAGCTCTTGAGTACAATTGTTGAGTTACACAAGCTCTGGGAAGGTTCTCACGCGCACCGCCAACCCATAATGCGCTCTCTCTCTCTCTCTCTCTCTCTCTCATCTCCTGGTAGGACCTTTCGACTTTCAACGCAAAACTGAGCTGAAAATGACGACATTGTAACGGACGAACAGACGGAAGAGGGTAACACTATCTGCGGGCGTCCTTCATATCCGTGACGTATAGGCTGCCCCTCTCTCCTCCCTACCCCTCCTCCTCTCTCTCCTCCCTACCCTGCCCCCCCTCTCTCTCCTCCCTACCCCTCCTCCTCTCTCTCCTCCCTACCCCTCCTCTCTCTCTCTCCTCCCTACCCTCCTCTCTCTCTCTCTCTCCTCCCTACCCATCCTCCTCCTCTCTCTCTCTCCTTCCTTCCCCTCCTCCTCTCTCTCTCCTCCCTACCCCTCCTCCTCTCTCTCCTCCCTACCCATCCTCCTCCTCTCTCTCCTTCCTTCCCCTCCTCCTCTCGCTCTCCTCCTCCTCTCTCTCCTCCCTTCCCCTCCTCTCTCTCCTTCCTTCCCATCCTCCTCTCTCTCCTCCCTACCCCTCCTCCTCCTCTCTCTCCTCCCTACCCCTCCTCCTCCTCTCTCTCCTTCCCTCCCTCCCCCACGTCAGTATTTGAAGTTACAACACCCCTTTTACACTTTCCAACACCCCCCCCCCCCCAGACTCAGGGCGGGCGTGGATGACCCTTGAGGTGACCAGGCACCGCTGACGACCACCACAGACCCATGACCCTTCAGGCTTCCACGCCCTTAATGCATGAGTCATAAAGGCAAGCGTGAACTCCGCATGCTTCCCAGTTGGGCGCTGTAAACGCTTCTGCGCTTCACCTTGCACAGGATGTAAGGGGGTGCCCAATAAACTAGCCCCCTCCGGGGCAATCTGAATCTGAAAATCACCACAGATGACTGATTGAGCAGGAACCTGGTGGTGGTAGTTGGTTGAGGTGGTGGTGTGGTAGTGGTGGTGGTGTGGTGGTGGTGGTGACAGTGATGCTGGTGGTGACAGTGATGTTGGTGGTGACAGTGATGGTGGTGGTGAAGGTGTGGTAAGGGAGGTTTCACTGTACTAAAAATTAAAATCACCCTCCAACCTGAACTGACTTCACCCTCCAACCCGTGATAGAGTAGGACTTGAGATACCAGGAAGAGAGGAAGAAAGAGAGAGGGACAGAGAGGAGAGAGAGGGACAGAAAGGAGAGAGAGGGACAGAGAGGAGAGGTAGGAGTGAACACTGAACAACTAACAATAATGAGTAACGGGAGAGGTGTACAGGTGTGACATGGTGAGAACTACCCCCCTCCCCACCACCACTGTCACCACCATTACACCCCCTCCCCACCACCACTGTCACCACCATCACCCCCCCCACCACCACCACCACTGTCACCACCATCACCCCCCCCCCCCCCACCACCACCACCTAGTGTATGTACGAGGAAGTGAAGACCAGGAGGAGGAGGAGGAAGAGAGGAATGAGAGATGGTGAGAGTAGAAGGAAGAAGATGAGGAGAAAAGGTGGCAGAAGAGTATTATATGAAGAGCTGGGGGAGGGTGAAGAACACACACACACACACGAGCGAGGAGCTGAGGGTTAATACCGGAAGTGTGTGTGAGGCCCCGGTGAGGTGAGGTAAGACACACACACTATCACTTCACCTCCTCAGAACACTGACCCACTGTCTTCCTCCTCTTAGGTTTATCATCAGTATTATCTTACCTCCATCTTACTTCTACCTGGTCTGGTTAGTTTAATAAATAGTTGGTCTTGACGTCACCAGCGCTGACACAGGTACTTCCATATACCCAACGACACCTGTATAGACGCACCTGTAAGACGAACCTGTATAGACGCACCTGTAAGACGAACCTGTATAGACGCATCTGTAAGACGCACCTATATAGACGTACCTGTAGTCGCATCTGTATAGACGCATCTGTAAAGACGCACCTGTATAGACGCACCTGTAGGATCTAGCTACAGGTACAGGTGTTGTCGTGTGACCCAATATTAATACATAACAAAACCCTTTGGTATCTGGTCATTATTATTGGTCATGGTAACTATCAATGACCAATCGTCACAGTGAGATCATATCCTCATTAAAGTCTAATTACCCGAGAGTAATTACCTCTTAATGACGTCACGGATATAAACAACCGCACAGGTGTAGTGGTTAGTGGTAATTTCACCCAACTGACTTATTAGTAACAGCCGCGCGAGGTCAAGGTCACCCAGCCTGTGTTAAAGGCGCCAACAATATTAACCTACATCTTACTCATCATGGATACTGTTAGTGAGTCATTAACCTGTAGTGACACATCCATTTAACGGAAAGGAAAGTCCGTTATATCGAGCGTCCGTGATATATGAAACCTCCATCTAACGGACTATGGAGAGAGAAGTCCGTTATAAAGAGGTTTCACTATAGTTCACCTCCACCACCTAGGCTGACGTCCGCTACCATCACTCCTCGACACACACACAATACTGTACAGTAATCTCCTCTTATCGCCCTTCTTCATCATCCCAACAGTACCTGGGTAGGGTCCAAACTCCCCTTGCCGCCCTACCGCCCGCTCCCGTCTTCAAGTAAGAGGTCCTTTGAGAGTCTTCCTTACCTCCTCTTCACAGCTGTTTGTTTACCTTTCTCTCTACCAACCATTGACTATTAATGGCGGGTGAAGGGTGGTTGGTGCTGCCTCTCTTACTGTGTGTGTGGTCATCTTCCGGGGCATAGTGCAGCAGTAATGCCTCGGGGTATCTGTGTTAGTAAAGGCCCCCCCCACCCCCCCCATAAACCTTCAACAGTAAGGCTAATTCCTCTTCTACACGCTTTTCCACGAACGGCTCCACCACCACTGTCGCCACCACCACTAATGAAGGGACATATACTTGAAGGTTGGCGACCACGGCCCCCCCACACTGACGTTATTCGCCCAGCCTTATTCTGCATCTTTAAAAACTCATCTGCCCTTCAACCTCCCCCTGCTCCCTCAGCCTCCGTCTACTCCTTCAACCTCCCCCTGCTCCCTCAGCCTCCGTCTACTCCTTCAACCTCCCCCTGCTCCCTCAGCCTCCGTCTACTCCTTCAACCTCCCCCTGCTCCCTCAGCCTCCGTCTACTCCTTCAACCTCCCCCTGTTCCCTCAGCCTCCGTCTACTCCTTCAACCTCCCCCTGCTCCCTCAGCCTCCGTCTACTCCTTCAACCTCCCCCTGTTCCCTCAGCCTCCGTCTACTCCTTCAACCTCCCCCTGCTCCCTCAGCCTCCGTCTACTCCTTCAACCTCCCCCTGTTCCCTCAACCTCCGTCTACTCCTTCAACCTCCCCCTGCTCCCTCAACCTCCGTCTACTCCTTCAACCTCCCCCTGCTCCCTCAACCTCCGTCTACTCCTTCAGCCTCCCCTTTAACCCCCTCAGCACAGTATATAAGGTCTCCCCTGGAGGTACCTTAGAGCTGACGGTGTAAGATACTATTAATATCTTGTAGTCAAGGTAAGAGTGAGTCAGTCACCTCACCTCACGCCTGTCCGGTACCTCAGGTAAACATGTGGGGGGAGAGAGAGAGAGAGAGAGAGAGAGAGAGAGAGAGAGAGAGAGAGAGAGAGAGAGAGAGAGAGAGAGAGAGAGGAGAGAGAGAGAGAGTTTAGTCCCCCAGCTACAGTAAGTATTATTACACCGCCGGCTAAGACTGGGTGTAATATACAGCGGCGCTAAACACACGGGTAAGGATATGAGGAAGGGAAGTCGCTTCACTCTACAGTTTGTGGGGAGAGGAGGTAAACATTGCGAGGAGACGGCGGCTGGCTGGCGGACCTCGACGTAAACACTTTCCTCACGACGACGCCTCCTCTCTCATTACCTGCTACCCTACCTGTCTGCCTCACCTGCCTGTCTAACCTCACCTTTCACCCCTACACACACACACATACACCAATACATTGCTTAATCTGCGAAAGTTTCGTTTTTGACTCGGCTTATGTTGATATTGCAGGCGCCATAGATCCTCAGCAGTTGGACAATATGAAAACTTCCTTCACCACTCACTCTTGTCAGCTTTCTCAACTACATATACCGCCATCTGGAAAAACGAAAGACGTTTGTGGTTGTCGCCTCATTGACTTTACCAAAGCATTTGACCTTGTCGACCGCAATTTAATCAACAAAGCAATCGACCTCGGGTTTCGAAGTCTTATATCATGGCTTACAATTTTCTTTAGTGACCGACGCCAAGCCGTACGCTTCCGAGGGGCTGTCTCCACTTTTAAGTCACTCACCTGTGGCGTCCCCCAAGGCACCAAGATGGGACTGCTTTGCTTCCTCATGATTAACAATGATGCCCTAAGAGAAACATCTGCTCGCTGGAAATATGTCGACGACTCCACCATTGGGATCAGTGTCAACAACTCGGCTCCCGACGACACCGACCTCCAGAATATATTGAACAATCTCCAACCAAACCAAGACCATGGTTAATGGTTATGCACATCAACCTCTCCTGTGACCTTGTCCCACTTTCCCCCATTACTCTGGGCCCCAACACACTCCCGGTTGTAGACTCCACCAAGCTCCTCGACGTCACTATAGATAAACTAAATTGGAAAACACACGTCAGTAATATTGTCAAATCCTCCAGGTTTTCGTCTCCACCTCCTCCGCCAACTCAAGTCCCTCGGAGTTCCTGCGCCCGAGCTCCTCAGAGTTTACTCAACATTCACAAGTTCACTTATGCCTCCCCTGCCTGGTCTTCCTCCCTAAATGCCACACAACGGAAACACCTAGAAAAAGTGTAGAAGAGGGCATGCAAGATTATTCTCTCCCCTCCTACTCCACATATCAAGAAGCGCTCAACACACTCGGCTCTCTCTGATCATCACCACGACCTTATCGGCAAATCTGGTGAGAAGCTTCTGCACCATCCTCGACACCGGCTCCTACTTCCACCCGATCACTCGTCCGCGAATTGCTGTTCGACATCACAACCGCTTCCAGCCCATACGGGCACGTACTGGTAGCTATAAGAACAGCCCACTCCCAGCCATTGTAAAATTATCAACTATTCGTAATCCACCAGCGTGTTCACTCCCAGCCAATCTTACTTTTTTGCACTGTTACTATGTTGAAATGCCCTGGAGCATAACCTTCTCACCACCTAGTTATTATATATCATATTTGCATCACTTATGTTATTTGTCAATCAAGTGACCCATTCCCCAATTATGTAACTGTATATTTTAAGCCTTCTGGCTGCCATGCTCTTTCAATAAACCGTTAATTATCACTCTCACACACACACATACACCCGCTCACTTAGACCCCAGAGCCACATAGACTAGGGGGGGGGTAAACAAATTATCGTACTCAAAGGGTTAAATCACCATTTTCAGTTTAAAATAAAAGTACTCAGTGGGTTAAATTGTACTCAACACGGTAAATAACCGTATTGAAGGTGTTATATCATCGTTCTCCAGTACCAAAGATATTAAATCATAACACTAAAGGGGTTAAACCACAGAGCTCAATGGGTTAAGTTGACCTAGATTTCACAAGTAATTCCCAATGTCGAGGAGGAAACAGGAGGCGAAGGAGAGGAGGGGGAGGAAGCAAGAGGTGGAGTTGTGGAGGAAGCGTCGAGAAGAAAGCAGGAAGCAGAGTCGAGGAAGAAGGAGGCGGGGAAGGAGAAGGAGGCGGGGAAATAATTAAGGCGGCAGAGAGGAAGCTTGAGGCGTCAAAGAGGAAGAAGGAAGCAGGCGGCGGCGGTAGGTGTGTGAGATGCAGCACTTGAGTCGCCCTGACAAAGTAAACAAACACACGTGACCAGTGTTGTTGTGGCGCTGCCTCGTCTCCCGCACCTTAAAGCACCCATTTGTGGTCCTTGAGGTAATTACTGAACTATGCTGTTGTGGTGGGGCAGCGGGGTAAAGGTTGGGAGGGGCGGCGGGATAAAAGTTGGTGAGGCGGAGGGCCACAGGTTGGGAGGGGTGGCGGGGCACAGGTTGGGAGGGGTGGCGGGGCACAGGTTGGTGAGGCGGCGGGGCACAAGCTGGTGAGGCGACGGGGCACAGGTTGGGAGGGGTGGCGGGGCACAGGTTGGTGAGGCGGCGGGGCACAAGCTGGTGAGGCGACGGGGCACAGGTTGGGAGGGGTGGCGGGGCACAGGTTGGGAGGGGTGGCGGGGCACAGGTTGGTGAGGCGGCGGGGCACAAGCTGGTGAGGCGACGGGGCACAGGTTGGGAGGGGTGGCGAGGCACAGGTTGGGAGGGGTGGCGGGGCACAGGTTGGTGAGGCGACGGGGCACAGGTTGGGAGGGGTGGCGAGGCACAGGTTGGGAGGGGTGGCGGGGCACAGGTTGGGAGGGGTGGCGAGGCACAGGTTGGGAGGGGTGGCGGGGCACAGGTTGGTGAGGCGACGGGGCACAGGTTGGGAGGGGTGGCGAGGCACAGGTTGGGAGGGGTGGCGGGGCACAGGTTGGGAGGGGTGGCGGGGCACAGGTTGGTGAGGCGGCGGGGCACAGGTTGGTGAGGGGTGGCGAGGCACAGGTTGGGAGGGGTGGCGGGGCACAGGTTGGTGAGGCGGCGGGGCACAGGTTGGTGGAATCTTAGGGAACATAATGGTTGATGAGGAGGTGGAGGGGGCAGGTAAGGAGTCAGGGAGGGGGTGGAGTATATCCTTCCATCACGAGAGGGTGTAAGACAGCTTCTCTAGACCTGACCTGACCTGGCCTAACCTAGACCTCCTCAGAGTCTTATAGATTCGAGAGCTAAGATTTGCCCCTTTGGCTGGTAGTGTGAGTTACGCCCCTTTGGCTAGTAAGTGGC